>OY744476.1:30984304-31017559 GCA_963556175.1 Tipula confusa
GGTCTTCTTTGTTTCCAAGATGCTAAAACCGGATGGTATAGCAAGCAATATAGAAATAATATCAATGAGCCGATAAATTGATTGAACATGTGTCACAATTTAACCCTTTTTATTATCAGTAGCCAATGAGTAATGATATAGTGAACTGGTTCTTATTTCATTTGTATAATATAATTATAGAAATCATTTCAAGATAAGTAAATGCTGATAAATAATATGGCCAACAAAAACAACAATAAAAAACAAAAAAATAAAAAAAGCTTTTACC
The DNA here is from genome assembly GCA_963556175.1 of Tipula confusa. Lineage (NCBI taxonomy): Eukaryota > Metazoa > Arthropoda > Insecta > Diptera > Tipulidae > Tipula > Tipula confusa. Next base: position 30,984,573 of record OY744476.1, read on the forward strand.
ATAATATAATAAAGTTATTATTTCTTTTTGAAATACAATTTTCGACACAAAGTACTATTATAATTTGGTATCTGTTTCTTTTCATTAATGACATAATCGCCCGATGAAGATTTGCGGTCTGCAACCAAAAAATGTGTATACAATAAAACTTCGGTTATTTCGGTCGTTCCCAATTTATCACCATCATGAAAGTATTTAATTGCATTACACAAGTCCTGAATGTACCACGAACCTTCTTCATGATTTCGAAACGATATATGTCCATGATATGAACTCATACTGATTAAGACATCTGCATGGACTGGATGTAATGACGTTTGTTCGGCTACATTATCGACTGAATCAATAACATCACCACCACGCGCATGCATTCGTCTTAATTTTATACCATCATCTATATTACTACCGCGACAGGCATTTATAAAAAATAATTTTGGTAATGCCGCCAATCCTTTCATCTTATTTGGTGTGTATTGATCGATTAGCTCATACAAATCATAATCACAATCGCGTGCATAAAGTTTATTATCTTTCGATCCGTGCGATAATATAAAAACAGCGATGCAATCACAATCTTTAAAAATTTCACTATGCGTTGCACTTACTTTGTATGAATAGCTAAAAATGTCACTTTTCGTCAAATTTTGTTCAACTATAATGTTTCCTGGCAAAAAGCCAATTAACGGTAAAGTTTTTTGAAGTGCTTCTACATCTTTATTGGTACCAACACGCTTTTCTAACGACGAATCGTTGTACTCGTAATGATTAAATATTATAGCAACACCACGGTGCTTATGATCCATGTTATATTCGAATTTTTCTACATCTTGTTTTGTTATATGGGGATCATCCTTTATCGATGTTTCATCATCGTTTGTTGAACTAGATGGTTCGCTTTTTTTTAGGATGTCTGATACTACAAAACAGGGCTGAAATAAATTTACAAAAAACAATGATTACGATTTTACGATTAAATAATATAATATATTGGAAAGAATTTGTTGATGATTTAAAAACCGCCTCTATCAGTGAAAAATCCAAACAATAATATCACATCGACCTAAATTGTTTAAAACAATTTAATGAAATATAGCGGTGTTGCATTTTTTTTTTGGTTTTTAATTAACAAACTCAAGTGCCTAACAAAACGAACTGTTTTTTTTTTGTTTTACACAAACAAAATGTCATCCACTCCCATGCACACAGCAAAGCAGCCCAGCATGGGCGAATGATATAAGACGCTTTTATGGTTGTGTTCATTCGTTCGTTCGCAATTAATTTACTCCTATCGGATAACAATATTACCGCTGGTATCATAAAATGATATATATGCAGAATATGCATACACGGAAAAGAAGAATGGGCAATGTCTGAGAAATTTTAATAAATTAATATATATAAATTAATATATATATATATATATATATATTATATATATATATATATATATATATATATATATATATATATATATATAAATATATATATATATATATATATATATATATATATATATATAAATATATATATATATATATATATATATATATATATATATATATATATATATATATATATATATATATAATATATATATATATATATATATATATATATATATATATATATATATATATATATACATATATATATATATATATATATATATATATATATATATATATATATATATATATATATATATATATATATATATATATTATATATATTATATATATAGATATATATATATATATATATATATATATATATATATATATATATATATGTATATATATATATATATATATATATATATATATATATATATATATATATCCAAAGCCGGAGATCGGACAAATTTTTAAATCAGCTTAATATAAGGGTCATACATTTTACGATACACCATAATAACACATGTAAAATATGGTTTTTTTCAAATTTTCGGAATGAACAAATTTATATCCTAAATTATTTTTATATCAATATTTAGGCAAAATCATCTAATATATCATAATTAAATGTCAATCAATTATATTCAGTAGTTTAATTATAATTTTTAAATTAAGATGACATGGATTTAACGATGACATGGATTAAGATGCATGCATTTCCATTTTGTTTTATAATCTTGTTTAGCGCGTCACGGACTATAGTTTTATTTGTAAATAGAGGTATTTTAAAACCCTTATATTAAAACATTTATTAAAGATTTATAAATCAAAGTGCATTTAAAATTAATTTTTAGAGCCTTTTTCAAGTAAAAAACACGTTTAAAAAAAACTTTTTTTCATATGATTTGTATGAAAAATAACGTTTTTTTCGTCTTTCTACCACCTCTATTTTGATTTTGATCATATCGGCTTTGTATATATAGGAGGCTTTGGTTATATTGATGAAAAAAATAAAGAACGAAAATAACGGCATTTTAAATGAATTTGAGATTGTTGCAAAAAAAATACAGAACGAATTAACGAACGAACGAACGCAACCATAAAAGCGGTTTAAAGAGGATGAACACATCAGTCGTATTTTATTTGATTTTGGTATTGGAATTGGATTTGGAATTCAAATAAAATAGGTTTTAATTTTTTTTTGGAATTGGATATTATTTTTAAAGGCTGGTACGTTGTATATTTTTAAATTTGAATTTCCAAATAGTTTCTTTTGGTAATCATCAAAAATTTTAAATTTTTACCTATATATTATTTTTTATTAATATTCTAATTAATTATAGTTTCAAGCAACGGAGAAAAGATAAATAATGTTATAAGAAAACCATAGTGAGAATTATTTAAATCGTCAATTTCGACTTAGGTTTAATAACGTACAATCAAAATTTGTTAAATACAAATTTGATAATTACAGTTCTTCAAGATAATTATTATTATTAGTTATATTATGAAAATAATATAACATGCTTACATACAAAAGAAAACTTTTACCTATATATTAAAAGTTCATCTTGATCCATTTCAATTATCTAAATGATTTCGCTTTCCAATACTAAATAATTTAAGCACTAAAATACTGATTAAATAATAACATTCATGGTTCAACAAAATATCGCTAACTCAAAATGAATATCAAAATAATAAAATAACAACAATAACCAACTTATAGAAATCAAAATATGAGATGTGGCGTACCTGGTATTCGAGATTCTAACTAAAAAGAAGTATTGGAATTACAATACCATCAATAGAGAAAGATTTCAACCAATTCCAAAAAAGAATTCGATATATGGGATTGTTGTTGTAAAAAATCAAATAAAATACGACTATCATAAAAATGAAAATGATTGCCCGATGTACAATTTTAGTTCACACATTTTATTTCTTACTTTCTACGCTACATTGTTAGTCTAGGTTTCGACTGAAAAGTTAGTTGTTATTTTTACAATGGGAAATTTTTTTATGTATGTGTATTGACATTACATGTATTAGAATCAAAAATTTAAATATTTAAATGTACTCAACAAATTTTGACGGTAATTTTTTTCGTAAAAATTCCTTGGAAATAGCTGCAAATCTAAATGTTTAAAGTTTAATAAAAAATAAATGGTATTTAGTGTTAAAAAACAAATAAATCGCTTTTTTTTATTTTAATCTCAACAAAAAAACATGATAATGACATTTATCAAAAAAACAAAGGGGTGTCCAATAAATTTCCTACAGGAAATTTTATATTTTAGTACCAATGTAAAAATAACAATCTAAAAAGCATCTAGCAGCCATTAGTGCAAATCGGTTGTATTTTCTACAAATTTATTGTATTTTTTGGCACGTATAGGTTACAAATGTTGTGTCGAGACACAATTTTTTTTTTTGAATGTATACTATATGTGTGAGGCGCGTTGTAAAAATAACAACCAACTTTTTGGTGGAAACGTACACTTAGATGATGTTGAAAACGCCCATTTCGGATTGTGGCATTGTGCATTAGGCAAGTTCCAATGGAACTTTTTTACCTAACCAAAACATTAGATTTATATTAATTTAGTGATAGTTTATTTTTTATTTAATTTAGATTACAATGATTATTTTAATTTTTATTAATTAATTAGTTAATTTAATTTACTTTATCTGTTTGACAGTTTTTGAATTAATTGAATTTATATAACTGTACAGAATAATTTAAATAATCGTTGTTCATTTTAAGTTAATCATATAAGAAAATTAATTTAGATTCAAAACCATGCATAATATGAAAATATTAGCCAATCATATTACCCATTATAATCTTTACCGTTATAATACGTTTAAATAAGGATACAAAGAAACAAGGATGCAAACCTTGTTAAGTCTCTGTTTGAAATGTTTACTCAATAATACGTACCTCAAATTCTGCGGCATCAATATCGTCACAACTAACGCTAGAATCGGCCATTTCCCGAATAAATAGTTTTATAACGCGCACAATTTTTACTTTACCGTCTAAATTAAAGGTGTCTAAAAAACTAAATTTTTTGACTTCCTAAAACCTACAATCAATAAAATTATATTATTGATAAGATATTAAATTATAACGACATGCAATATATTACTTATCAGTATTTGGTATGGTTATGCACTTTTTGATAACTATCAAAAAATCAATTCGTAAGTCATAACCATAAAGTTTTAAGGTACATCTACTTAAAAACGTTTCGTTACAATATAGTTAACCAGCAATGTGGCACTGAAACTATTTATGCAGGTAAGCTAATAGAAGAAAACATTTCCATATTATAACTCCTCATTTCAGGATTGTCATATAAATTTTTATGTGCTAACACTTCTTATTATATTGGCATATAATTTGATAACACATTTTGCGATAACACATTTCAGCGCTAACATTTATTTTTCAATGTTGGTATTCGATTTATTCGATTTATTATTTTATTAGTCATTCCTATTTTGGTATATTAGTCATTCCTATTTTGGTATGTAAACCCAATTTCTTAATTACCAAACCATAGATACTTATACCAGATGAACATCTTGAAAAAACATCATTGAAATCGTGAAAAACATGCATTTTATAAATCCCATCCACCAATAGACAACGATTACCCTTGTGCTTTGTAATTGATGGTGATTCGAAGGGTAAAGCGTTAGAAATAATCAGTAAGCGTAGAATCAGTACATCATTTGCTTTGAATTTACCGTTGTTGTTTGTTGCATTGAGAAAATCTGGTGTCAGTTTTTTTATGGCCAATCTAATTCCAGTGAACCAATTTCCAACGTTATGCTGATCTTACAGATCTCTGCCTTGCATGTCAATTCTGTCTCGTATCGATCCCAGCATACCATGTTGACATAGGATTTTATTGGTGATTGATATGTATAAATTCTCAATCAGTATTAGCACTTCATGCTGCGTCAAAACAAGTCAAGTCAAAAGCATGTGTTGTACTTGCGAATTTTTTGAAGGAAGTGTTTTGAAATTGATGTGGTGAGAAGCGGTTCCGGTTGTGATTGAGCCAAAACAATGTTGGTCAAACAATTTTGACGTTCGAACAACACATTCCAAGGAAACTTTATTCTTCGGCCTAATAACTACATCCTCGTGATTCCGGTCATTTTACACTTTGCTCTAATTAAAAGCTTCCAATTTCAAATTGATTCTTTCTTTTGACTGAGCCAATAGTAAACGGTAGACATTAAGTCTTTTTAATTGTTGCTGGGGCGTTTGTAATAAGCACAGGCATTTAGGCGCAAAAAAATATACTTTTCACCGACAAAATCAAATTGAAAACCAAATTTGACGTAAGTTTATCATTGCGATCACCAAAAGAGAATGCGATTTGTGATTTATCGATGATAAATTTATCGATGATCCTTATTATCGAACCGGAATTCCACCACGGTAATTAACATTCGATGTATTTACATTCAAATTACGATTCTGAAAATAACTTAGGTTAACATTTAAAAATTTATTTTTATTATCTTGCTGCTTAAGCCCTCCGTTTCTCTCATGGGAATCAAGCAAGCTGGGTATCGTATTTGATAGAACATCTGGTTGGTTAAGTAAAAACCAATTATATTATTATTAAATTTAATTATGTTTAATCAAATGGAGCCCAGAACTTAAAATATACTAAAATAGGAATGACTAATAAATTAATCCGACACCAACATAAAAAAAAATTTTAGCGATGTGCTATCGAAAAATGTGTTATCAAATTATTGATAACAAAAAGTGTAAGCATGCACAAAGATTTATATGACGTGTTGATATGATATGAGGAATTATAATATGGAAATGTTTTCTACTTTTAGCTTACCTGCATAAATAGTTTTAGTGGCACATTGCTGGTAAACTATATTCTAACGATACGTTTTCAAGTAGGTCAACAATATATGGTTACGACTTACGAGTAATCAAAAAGTACATAACTACACCTAAAACTGATAAGTAAAATTTTGCAAGTCGTTATAATTTCATATCTTATCAATGATATCAATAATATAATTTTATCGATTGTAGGTTTTTGGAAGGTAAAAAAGTTAGTTTTTTTGTCACCTTTGGTTTAGATGGTAAAGTGAAAATTGTGCGCGTTATAAAACGATTTATTCGTAAAATGACCGATTCTGACGATAGTAGTGACGAGTACATTGATGCCGCAGAATGTGTGGTACGTATTATTATCGACGAGTAAACATTTCAAACAAAAACTTAACAGTGTTTGTATCAATTTAAACGTATTGTAACGGTAAAGATAATAATGAACTAATATGATTGGTGGATATTTTTATATTATGGATTTTAATCTTAGATCAATTATAGTTATAATTATGTTCCGAACAAAATGTTTTAAAACAAAGCTATATTATCTGATATAATTTTATCATGTTCTAACCTTTTCTTTGGAAAAAATTCGTTTTGTGAGGCACTTGAGTTTGTTAATTAAAACTAATAAAACTGAAACACCGCTATATTTTATTAATTTGTGTTAAAATGTCGAAGAGTGAGGAACTCGAGTCTATAGTATTTCACGATGCTCTCGGATGTCTGGTAGGTCGATGCGATAATAATAGTTGCATTTTCCACTGATAAAGGCGGTTTTAAAATCATTAATTATACAAATCATATCCAATATCTTGTGTAATCGGAAAAATGTTTTTTGTAAATTTATTTCAGCCCCAGAAAGAAACCCATTTTGATGTATCAGACGCCCGAAAAAATATAGAACCACCAAAAGTAACCGAAATATCGGTAAAGGATAAAAATGCTTTTGTAATAAAACAAGATTTATTCGGATTCGAATATGACATGAATCATACGCACCGTGGTGTTGCTATAATATTTAATCATTACGAGTACAACGATTCGTCGTTAGAAAAGCGTGTTGGTACCGATAAAGATGTAGAAGCGCTTATAAAAACTTTACCGTTAATCGGTTTTTTGCCCGAAAACATTATAATCGAACAAGATTTGTCGAAAAGTGAAATTTTCAGCTATTCATACAAAGTAAGTGCAACGCATAGTGAAATTTTTAAAGATTGTGATTGCATCGCTATTTTTATATTATCACACGGATCGAAAGATAATAAACTTTATGCACGCGATGGTGATTATGATTTGTATCGGCTAATCGATCAATACACACCAAATAATATGAAAGGATTGGCGGCAAAACCAAAATTATTTTTTATAAATGCCTGTCGCGGTGATAATAAAGATGATGGTATACAATTAAGACGAATGCCGGCACGAGGTAATTATGTTACTGATGCAGCTGATAATGTAGCCGAACAAAAGGCATCACATCCAGTCCATGCCGATATATTAATAAGTATGAGTTCACATCATGAACATATATCGTTTCGAAATATTAATGGTTCGTGGTACATTCAGGACTTGTGTAATGCAATTAAATACTATCATGATGGTGATAAATTGGAAACGACCGACATAACCGAAGTTTTATTGTATACACATTTTTTGGTTGCACAACGCGAATCTTCATCGGACGATCGTAACTTTAGTGAAAAGAAACAGATACCAAATTATAATAGTGCTTTGTGTCGAAAATTGTATTTTAAAAAGAAATTATAACTTTATCATATGGTAAAAGCTTTTAATTTTTTTTTTGTTTTGTTTTGTTGTTGGCCATATTATTTATCAGCATTTACTTATCTTGAAATGATTTCTATAATTATATTATAAAAATGAAATGATAACCAGTTCACTAAAGCAATGCTAGTTGGGTACTGATAATAAAAGGTTTAAAATGCGACACACGTTCAATCAATTGACCGGCTCATTGATATAATTTCTATTGTAAATATATTTACTTTATGCCGTACGGTTAAAGCAATTCGCAACTACCATATACGTTACAAATAACAATAAACCAAAGGATTGGATAGGCATGATTCCCGATTACTGACACCTAAGCGATCGATAGTTAGTTTTCAGTAATATTAGAATTGTTCCGGCTTGCCGGTAGCCAATATTCAAATTACGATTAGCACACGGCAATTAAATTTATAATCAACTGACCTTCGTTCTGCAATCTCTTATCAGCATATCCAGTCTACAACCAAAATAATTGTCATTTAGACGAACTTACAAGCAAATATAATCACAGTAAACATTTGGGAGATTAAGTAATTGAACTTAAACAGGACGCACTGCATTGAATGCCACAAAACTAATTAGGTGAAAATTAGAGTCTGCTTCAGCTAGTTTGATTTGCCGAAACATCTCCTCTATGTCTGCGGTTAACACGTAACGATGTTTTCTCCACCGTGTTTTCTCCACCGTGTTTTCTCACATCTTTTTTGTACCGCTTCTCTACTTAAATTAATCTGGCTATAGCTCTATTTTTAATTATCCGAATGATCTTTTCGCAGGGAAGTCATGTCTTCTAATTAGAGGACCTGAAATAACTCACCCAAAATGAGTTTTTTATGCGATGCACTTAGTATAGTATATCGATTGGGCCTGGAGTATTAACAGTTGGATCTGCCAGGAATATTTGGTTTAGCATGGTGTCATCTAAATAAATTAATTTGTTGTCCGGCAGTGGCTTATCTATTGAATGTTGACGGAAATCGAGGCATGATTTGAATCTCTATTTGTTTGTGAGCTATTTCGTTTTATGCTGAAATGCCCGAGATCAGTGCTGTGAAATGTCCGAGATCAGTGCTGCCTCATCAGTTATAAATGTAGCTTGTGACCTAGAATTGAATCCTCTTTGGTTGTTTTTCACTTATAATAAAGATGTGGCCAATAGTACTCTGTTGGTTTGTTGAGCAACATTTGCTTTGATGCTTGTGACTTTTTTTTTGACGTGTATAATGGATGTTGCCCACATCTTGTGCCTTTGCTGCATTGATAATTTTCGTGATTAGATGCAAAACATTTTCTGCATAACTGGTGCATTATTATCTGGTTCTTCTTTGTTACACTTAAAGTCTGGAAGTGTTGGCAGTTTTGAAGCAAGTGACCCTTCTGGTAGTATACGAAAATGCTAGTTGTTGTAATGAAGCTGTGTCTTTGCACTGGTTGCACTGAGTGTTGTTTCGATTGATATGAGGCCTTGTTGCCACTCAATGCTTCTAGAGGAATCTTACTTCTAAAAACTTTAGAAACTCTGTAACTTGTTAAAGTTTCTTTGGCTCTTCAAGATATGTTTTTGCTTCTGTGAAATATGTTGATGATTTTTCTACTGATAATTCCATACAGATGTTTTCGTGCAGTATGCTTTCTATTATTTTAGGCTTGCTGACTATTTCTTTAAAGAGAGCTCGCATCTTTATATCTTGGCGCTTTTCTAGTTTTCTTAGTTCATCTGTCATTTTGTTTGATCCTGCGCCGCTGTTTTGTATTTTTCTCTCGCAGTAATGATTTGAGTTTAGAACGCGTAATGTTGTTGAATTTTCTGTGAACAATCATCGCCTGCTACTGTAATTGTACCTACAGACAGCATAGTATCGTGGTGAAAACCTTAATACTTTTTGTACAGTTCCTCGCACCGTTCTTTTTGTATTTAGGTAACTCATTTTTTGGATAACTCTTTGGATTCATACTTCTCAACACCATGACGAAGCAATCGACTTTAAAGCTCAATTTGTGGGTATTATGTTGCCATTCTTCTTCATTATCACAATAAGAAATTGAATCAAAGCTGTAATAGGATTGCTCTTCTCCATAAAGTTTTGCCAAGATGCACTCGTTCATATATTAATTGTATCGTCATTCTTAGGACAAAGAAAGGCTCGCAGTGCAAGGCCATTCTTGAAGATGCCGTTAAAACTATAACCAAACACCGAAGCAAAAATATCTTGTGATAATATGTTCTGGTAATTTGAAAAATGTTTACTTTTGACCATCGTTGTCAAGCTCAGATGCAATTCTCAAAACCCACTCAAAAGAATTAAACTTCTTCCACATTCACAAGCATGTTTTTAATCAATTTCAATTCTTGAAAATATTGCCATAATTTGGTGCTCTTAACTGAAAACTCGACTATTTTAATGCGATTTCCGTGCAAGACAACCAACTCCATGTTGTCTAAAATCACCTCCAACAATAATGGTTATATTCACCAAATAGTTTCTGGCAATCTTTTAAAATTCTATAAATATGGTCCAAAATCTGAGCGTTATACACACGGAAATCTCATCCCAGATAATCAGATTCGTGTTCATTTCCATTCATTAGATCACTGTCATATATTTGATACAGTTGTTTTATCGATCTGCAGTGAAATCCGAAAGCCAGAATGTATTGTTTGACTGTTATTTAACAAAGTGGCAGCCAGTTCAAAATCTAAAACAGATGTTTTTATTGTCCTTTAAAGAGTGCAGTAAGTTGGTTCGGCACATTTTCGTTATAAATGATGTCATCAATCACTTGTTCATCAATCGACTTGTTGTCGACGGTAACAAATCTCGGGAATGACTATCAAAAATCTGCTCATGATTTTCTAAATTTCATGAGATTATGTTCAAAGAGTCATATTTGCATACCTTCCACGATCTTGTTATTGCTTTCATTCAGTCTGCTCCGGTGCCCTTTTGTGTAAAGCTTATCGTTGTTCTGGTGTCATGGATGTGTATCTTTTATGTTTGTGCTGTCATTTTTTTGTTTGTTTGTTTGTTTGTGTCTGAACTCTGGAATCTATTCTGGGGCCGAAGCTCTCCCAACTCTTTCGCGGTTAATTGTTAACGTCCTACCTTACGCCGTCACCAGCCAAATCGAGGACGCACGAATACAGGTTCGATTTTAAACCCATCTGCACATTGCATTGCTCCAGCCAGCCTGCACTGACATGAACGATGGTTCGGCCCATGGATTCTGCACTCCAACAGGGGGCCATAGTTGTGTTCATCGTCATCACCGATCGTAATCAAGTGATGAAAAATCCCTTTTACAACCCTCCCCCGTTGGGATTCGAACCCGGCACCTCCCGTCCCAAACACCGCAGCTTTAACCACTGCGCCAATTGCTCGGTGCGCTGTCATTTCCGTTCTAGCTTAATTACTTTAAATTATGTACACTTTAGTAATGTAGTTGAGAAATCAAGATCAAGGAATAAATGAAATTGAGTTATAATAATTAAATAATTGAAATAAAGAACTAATTTACACATTTTTCTCACAATTTTAAACAAATACCACGCCATATTATCAATGACAATTTATGTTCAACTGTTTCAATTTATAAAATTGGTTGCAAGCAGCAATTCATGTCAAAATATAATTTTGAATCGTGAAGTTCAAACAAATTTTTCTAAAAGTCAAACAGTCGAACAACAAAGTTCACAATTTATGAATTTATTTCTTTTGAAATGTTTTTGTGGATTGTGATAACGGACAGTGTAGTCAATAAGAAAACCAGGAGTGTTTGGTTAGTATATGTGGTGACCAAAAAGTAGAAACCATGCATTCCAAGGCTAAACGTTGCTTTACAGGGGATATCACCTCGGCAATCTTAGTGTTCGATTTCTTCTTGGTCCCTGTAAGTTAAAGTCTGTTTTGGTTTTCAAAGCAGTCGATAACCATTTACGTAACCTATATTTACGTATGTGTCTTGCCATTTTGTCATGTCAATTATTTGTATTTATGCGCCCGCGATGTTAGCCAACCTAAAGATGAAGGCTCGTTTTACCACAATTTGGATGATTTGATGAATAATGATTGGTGACTTTAACTATTGCTGGCAAACATAAGACTGACTTATGTGAATAGGTAGAATGAGATGATCTAGTGATCGATGATCAGCAAGTACTTGCGTTTGCACTTTGCGATCGCCTACAACCTCCTTGTATATATTTTGCATTTATTCCTAATAAAAGTATCAGCAACCTCAATATCATCTCAGCAACGTATAGCCTTAGTTCTTAACATTTCGATCATTGAGTTTCTATAGAGAATAGAATTTAAGCGATCGATACTCTTCCATATCTGAAACAATTTTGTCTGATAAAATACTGACTTCATCTTGATCAATATTGGAAAATCTATCAGGTTTATTTACTTTATTATGTTTTAAGTCAATTTTTTGGATCATTAAGTTATACAAATTATTTATTAAGGAACTTGTTTACAACAAATTTATTAAAATTTCAAATATAATGGAATATAGTGATAATGCAGTTTCGGTTGTTGTGACATCTCTTGTAACATTTTACAAACTAAAAAATATTTCAAAATATAATTTTCATTTATCATATTTTTATGTAATTATTGCATCAAATAAAATCATAATTAAATCCATATTAAATGTACGGTTATTAAATATATTAAATAGATAGCATTTAGAAAAAATATAAATAATAGTCGAATTTGTCTGCAACCAAATATATTATCTAAAAATATTTGCGCTAGTTGGCAGTACGATCGTAAAAATCTATTTTAAAATAATTTCTACAAACGAAATGTCAAAATCAGTATTGTTTTTGTATTTTTGTGTTGTGGTTGTGTAGTATAAAAAAAATATTATGCTCACAAAAGCTAAGATGGCTAAAATAAATGATTATTAAATAAAAATTATGTTACTTTTGTTTTGTTTATAATTTTTTTTTTAGTTAAAATTCAACACAAAATATATTACATTGTAGTGTAAAAAACTACAAAAAAAATAAAACTATAAAAATTCAAAATACAGTGTACCAAAAAAAAAAAATTAAATTGTGGTAACATTTTTTTTCTCTCGCGGTGTTATTCAATTCTGTGTTGTGTGCCGTGTTTAAGTGTTTCTAATCCAGATCAAAATGATTAGTGCAATTGTATCAAGGATAGTAATGTAAGTGACAGGTTTTTACGTAATATTGCTACATTTTTCTTACGTGGGGTTCTTTTCGACTCAAATATCGATTTTCTCGGTGGCGATGTACAAATTTTGTCTGTTGATATTTTGTTTTTGTATATTTTGAGTTTGATGTGGAGCATAATTCTGTTATTTCTCTAGGCTAGTTGTACTATTTTTATAGTAGTTACTATACTATAAAATGTCATATTTTTCGTGGTTTAAACGTGATTCATTACTTAAAATTTAATGTAGGCTTTAACACAATACAAAAAAAAATTATTGAGATTTTTGTATAAGAAAACAAAAACATGTTTCTTATCGTCTCTATTATGTCAAAAATGGATGGGGGGTTAGTTACCGAACTACAGCTGCTCATTGTTATCGAAGCCTTGTTACTCTCAAACAAAAATGTCACTATATATATTATCGAATTTATAATGAAAAATAAATCGATTTTATCGAAATTAATTCTACAAATACATCAGCTATTTGTCTAATCGATGTAAATTACACAGAATTATGATAGTTTCGTTTGTCGTCAAAATGTATGTGTAACAATTTACGATGAAGTCATATTCCATCCTAATATTGATCCTAGGTGTGATGCTATGGAGGAAAAATGTATAATTTAGTTTTTCCTCATATTATAATTTTCTAAAGTCAATATGTAGTCAAAATTTACAATCTTCTCGGTTTGTTTGGTGATTTTTTTTGAGTCGTCAGTTGTGTTAATCGCCATACGACTTGGTCTATTTATAGGTAACATTTATAGATTAATTCTATGTATAAGGGATGATCTTCTCGTTTTTATGGGCCGTTGCTAACCTGTACCGTATCAACAATCCGGCTTCATCGGATTCGAGCCCGAGTTGCCTATTCGTATTGTTCTAGACAAGCCGAATGAGACAAGTCAATCTCTAAGATTAGATCTATTGATTTTGAGACTATAACAGAAGCCTAAAATCATACAAATGGACCCAAGGCCTGCATGAGTCTGCATTTGACACTTGTTGAACATTGGTGATTGACTTAATCAGATAAATGCTCTTACCAAGTGTCGAGAACTATATCGATGTTTCCATCCTGGTCCTGAATGGTAAAAGGCATTTCTAAGATGCAGATTGTTAGGGACTCAATCGGGCTTACACTTTTTATTGGGCAGTGTGGGATTTTAAAATGAATGAAGAAATTCATTGAAGGTACCGATCTCCCAATTCATGAAAAGATTCTTAAGGCATATATAAGCCTTAGATATTCGTTTCATTTTATCACGCCATCCATTCAGCAAGAAAAGTGAGAGGAGGATCAAATAGATTTAAATTGCAACTGTTGATAGTTCTTCATTAGTAAGAGTTGTGTTTCCAGTAACCCTTTTTAGGTGCTATTTCAATGACTTAACGGCTACTTCCAAGAGTCCTCCGAAATATAAAGAAGATACTGGTATAGAATGCCATTCGACTTCGTTGTTGGATTTTATGAGTTAAAGTTCAGGGATTGCTTGTTCCATGGCCTCGAGTTTTTTCTTTAATATCTTGTGTTTAGGCTTCTACAAAAATGGTTCCATTATCGGTGTAAATCCGTTAGCATAGGTCTCTTCGAGAGATAAATCTCTTAAAGGCAGCTAGTTGCATTATTTAAATCGCCGACTATTTCTATGTGCACTGCTTTAGTAGCAAAGCATACAAATAGCGCTATATATCCCTTGTATGACTTATTTCCACGTCCTGTCGAAACTCTTACTGATACATTTTTTTAATGTCAGCGGTATGAAAGTATATTTATGTTTCTGTCACCTTAACAGGATAGATAATAGATCCTGTTAAAGAATAGGGTCAGTTAACATAACGTCATTGAAGGATATTCCAGTTGTAGTTTTGGCAGACCTGTCGAAACCGATATACAATTCTTGTATTAAATATACAGCTTTTGATTTTTAGCAAGTCGTTTTTCTACTTGTAACACACGTGCCATTGCGATATTTTTTGAACATGCTAGTGGTTTGACATTTATAAAACGCCTATGACTGGTTGCAAACATTTTTTCACATTCTAGTTCTTCTTTGGCGAATGCAAAATTTTTCCATAATAATCTGCACTTAATAATAAGGTCGATTAGGCCAGGAGTATAAAATGATGAGTCAGCCCATAGCAGAGGCATATTTCCATTTCCAAGGATCTACAGTCTGTTCTGGCATATCGTGCGTTAAGTTTTTGAATACTAAAGATTTAATTATATTTGGAGGGAAATCTCGGCTTCACGTTAAATTCAACGGTTAAATTCTCTGCTCCATCATCGATTTTTGCGATGCCTGTTATTTCCGCATATGTTGCGCTCTTTTTTTAAATTAAGTCTCTTAATTTAGCTATCTTATTTTTTATGCTATCTCAAGCCCTAGTTGGCGTACTGTTGTCACTATGAGTAGACTGTGATGTGAATCTGTTGCATGGATACATGAATACATGGGAGTTGGTGTTCCGGAAGCAAGCATTTTCGGCATAGTGGTTAATAAACACTGCCTTACTTCTTTCCATTTGTAATAGACTTTGGAACTTTTACATTCAGGTAGATTTCAGGTTCCATAACGAAAACTAGATTTATCGGGGTTTTTAGTAATCGTGAAATTTACTACTTAACTGGATGAGGTTAGAATTTCCTTCGGTTTCTTCAAAAATGTCTCGTGCAACCGATGAGTTTCCCTGACCAAGAAAACTATCACATTGCTTATAATATTCTATGATCCCTCTGGATCATAGAATATTATAAGCAATGTGATAATTCTCTTGAGAGATGTAAAGGTGAAACACAAGCAAGAACTATTCACAAATATGAACTATAAATATTTCGTACAAAGACAGTCAGAATCACATATTAAAAATGTGAGAATTTAAGCACAATTTATCTTAGAAGGCAGACTTTTTAATAAATAATGCAAAAAACGATCTTCAAACTGCCGACCCACTGACAGAGTGCTAACTGGAAACTTCCTATTAATCTTTTAAAATAAAAACTAGTATAAAAACTAAAAATATTAGTCAGGCTAGGTTTAAAACTTATTAAACGGTCCTCATATATTCACATGTACATAATGTTTTTGGCACTAAAAACAATATCTACCTAATAGTTTCCAAATTAATGTACCGATAAGTATACTTTACATATTGTATACATAAAAAAAATAGTTGCGTGTCTATTTCAAACTTTTTCGCAAGTTTCGGCTAAGGTTACACATTCGTTTATAACATCAGTTATTTGGTAAAGTTCTACAATTTAATTTCATGGCTATTATTTTACTTATATGTACATGAATACGCACGACAGTAGTATTTTTGCTGTTTCTTTATGTCAGGCAAAGAAAGTAATATTTACTTCTTTGTTTTATAACTATGAGTTATTAAAAATGAATATAAGATTTATATAGTGCAATAAGTAGTAACAAGTAATAAGGAAAATGATTTTTAACAATTACTAATTGGAAATGTAGTCATTTCCAGAGTTCTCATACAAATGATATTGTCGCAGAAAAACTAGCTTATTGTGAACTACTTCTATCACTGTACCAATTAAATAAGTTTATGACTACTTAATTGTTTCTTCGTTTGTTTGTGTAATACAAGTTTTTGTTATCTGCTTGAATCAACTTGTATAATGTCGATGTTATAGATTGACCTTGTGCCTGACCACAGTCTTGTGCCCTATTGTTATAGTTTGTCGTGTAAACCATATAATGTCAAATGCTTTATTGTGCGCCCATATGGTTTATATTACGTACAATTAGCGTGTAGGTTGTATCTTAAAATCCTTAAGTTTTTGTGTCTTTGTCTGAAACTCTGCTGATAGACTGTTGTTGTAAGACTTTGTTGTGTCGACTGGTTAAAAATGTTTGGTTATCTGTCTGAAAAAAAAACTTGTCACTCTTTCGTATGTCATTCGCCACCTCTATTATACAATTTTATATTGTCGACCTTTTTTAGTATATTTACTTATACCGTTACTTTACAACGCACGGTTACCAATGGTAAAACGAGTTTGGCATCTCATTCCATTTAAATATCATGAATGACAATGAGATTCGAGGTGAGAATTATATGTGTATATTGAGAGTGTTGTGACGAGTTTTACCTGTTTAACGGTTATTGCATTTTATTTTCGTGTTAAATAATTTTTTTGTGTATAGAAGAACTACGAGGAATTCACACTGACCATGCAAAGTTTTTGAACTCCTAATCAAAAATAAAAAATGAAAAAACGCAACGTAAAGTCATCGATATTATACTGATTTCTGAAACACATTTTGCGGCGACGAGTCATCGCAAAATCAAAGGATACACTTTTTATGATACTAACCATCCTAGCAGAAAATCACAAGGTGGATCTGCTATCCATATAAGGAACAGAATACAGCATTGTGAACTCCAAAAATATGGTGAGGAGCATATTCAAGCAACTAGCATCTGCCTGGAAGAATTGACCGGGAGATGCATCATCTGTGATTTTATTGTCCACCGAAACATATCATTAAAAGACATCAAGTTGCAAATTACTTTAAAACCCTGGAAGATAAGCTTATTGCAGGAGGTGACTACAACGCCAAACATATCGAATGGGGTAGTGGCTGAAACGTGCTACGACCTATCTTCTGATCATTACCCGGTATTAATAACAATTAACATGCAAGTTCTAAACCTATCGTCACCTAGATTCCTGGCGAATCAACATACTAATTGGACTCAATTCAAATCTACATTAACCAGAGAGTGTTCATTAAATGTCGCTCTAAAAACAAAATATGAAAATGATGCGGCAGTAGAAAACCTAACCGATGTATTAAAACATGCTGCAACGGATGCTACACCCAGTAGCTCAGTTTACAAAAAGTTGCAGAAACCATTGCAAAATAGTCAGCAGCTTGCGGATGATACAGCAATTCTAACTACGCATCAAAACCATTTTGAAGATAACTTCAAAAAATCTGCCGGAACACTTAGATGAAATAAAAATATGGCTAGCTAAATAGAGAATTAGGGCCAACGAACGTAAATCGGTGCACATTACATTCACAGTACGCAAACTTTCCTGTCCACCTTTGAGATTAAATAATATCGTGCTACCACAAAATCAAAACGTTAAATATCTCGGCCTACATTTAGATAGAAGGCTCACTCGGAAAAATCATATCGAAACTAAATGTCAACAAATCAAATTAAGGTGTGTCAAAATCGAAACAATAGCAGATACAATCAAGCAGTACAGCAGAAAGTACCGCTTGAAATTAGAACAACGTCCCAATGCTTTAGCCAGGGAAATTAAAAAAGGCCCGCATATAGGCGCCTTAAAAAAAGATCCTTTGGATCTAGCTAGCTAATTTAGAGTAAATTAATAAGTGCATATTAATATTAAGAACTAACATTGGTTACGTCTTAATCTAGTCTTAATCATGCTAGTGACGTACATTAGATGTTCTTGAATATCCAACAAACCTTTGACTAACTCCATCGGGATAGCTTATGGTTTGCTTTGCGATATCTGGAAATACCTGATAAATAAGTGCGTTTTTGTAAGATGACAGCAATGCAGTCACAATGATGTGTCTTCGTTGAGAACAAACTATCAGGAATTTTTGTAACTACCTCTGGTGTACGTCGGGGGATGCTTTGTCCCCGATACTCTTTAAGCTCATGTTAGAATTTATCTTTCGTAAAAGTAAAACACCTCAGGACATCTTGTACAGTGAGCCCAATCAGGTTCTGGTATATCCAGCTGATATATGTGCAATTGGACTAAACCGCAACGTTGGCAAAGAACTACTGGATCCACTTGTACGATTCTCAGCTACCGTTAGTCTCAAAATCAATGAGTTCAAAACAAAACAGATCATCATCAAGAATTAACTTTGCCACCAGCTAAATGAGCAACGGGCCGAATCATTACTGTTCATACAGGTACTGATGGCCTTAACCGCACAGTCACGCTAAAATCTCAGGGCAGTACACTTTCGAGACCGGTGTAAAATTATTTCTATGATCCCAGACAACGTCATTAACTAAAGGGTTTACTCCTTTAGGCAATGTTGGCGCCAACATTGACATCATGTGACATCTGGTGGCAAGCACATCGCGTCAACAATTGACAAGACGGCTTATTTTGAGTTTTTTTTCTTCTTATTTTTATACATCGACGGATCAAGCCACGCTATCGTAATAATATTGTTGCACAGTTTCGGAGCATGAAGATTTCGTAGCATAATGATGACAGATCCAACTTTAAGACTTTTAAGAATAATTGACGACTTCATCTTCGTTTTCAACGCGAACGATCGATTTTTATGAACGCAATTCTCCCGGAATTTGATTTTGAATCGTCCAATTCAAGTCATTGACATCAAAATTTTTCACTGCTAAAATTGCGAGTGCGCTCATCCACTCATAGTTACGATAATTTTGATCAATGTTCGGATATACTTTAGTGATGAGTTCATCTTTCGTTGAAGTAAAGTGGCATTTCAGATGGAATCGATATTAAACCACTGGAAGTATCTATCGGGATCTGTCCATTTCCGATTCTCAGCTGTTTTTTGGAGAAAACTTATGCGATTCTATCCTATTGCGGGAACGCTCGCATATTCATACTCAATGGAATGGTTTTCACGTATCGCCTCAAATACGATGACTTGAGACATTAATTCATCCGCCGCCGTTGAATTCGGACAGTATCATCACGCCTCCGCAAAGCGGCGATTATTGTTGCACAAATCTTTCGATGCTCAATCAAGTGCTTCTAATGACTGTTTGAGCGCCATCGTGCACTCATATCCCATATGATCAATTTACAATTTTCAACATTTTAGACATGGCTAATTGATTTAAAATGTTGCAAACAGGATTTTCGCTAATTTGAAGGTGTAACGGAAGGTTCAGTGCTGAATGTGCCGTTTTGCTACCTTTGAACAGTGTTGCAGCAATTCCGGTAGATGCGAGAGCTAACGCAGTGGCACTTTAAGCACGTATTGCTGCTAATATCAATGATATCAGGAACGTTTACCCACTTCTGCCGGGCGCATCAAGGAAAAAAAGTCCACCGTTTGCATCTTCAACAGCCTTCATCAGTTCATCATACGCACTCTTTTGCTGTTAATTCAAAAAAAATGTCTTCTGCGATGTCATGTCCAAATGTCTAAATGATCACAGCGAAAAGTGTACTAACTTGATTGGCAGGCAAAGAAGCTATTGCATCGTATAGCGTTTCATTCCAGTGGTTGTCGTGTTCAAGCAATTGGAATTGTTAACATCGAAATGTTGCACACACCGTACCATTCACATTCCCAATGACTCAAATGAAGTTGAACCGCGCACATTAATCAAAAGCAACCGAAGGTAGAAAATGCGTCGTTCTTTGGATTGTGTAAATTTGTTCCAATGCATCTTCAATTTCAGTTGAAAACACACCTGCAGGTATCCATCTACTGGCCTTGCTTTCTGCGTAACCATTTCTTCGACGGTGCATTCCATATGTAATATCGAGACATATCCGAGTAAAGCAATGTTCTTGCAAACGGATCACTGGCGCAAGTTGAAAAAAAACTCGTTAATGTTGTTGCTGGTAATTATTCCACACGCTGTGTTGCGTTCTCTGCGATGAAATAAACTCTTTGGCCATGTAGGTATTGTCGTTCATGAGTTCCTGCTGGTCGTTTGTCCGCTTTTATGACAATTCTGTAATCATCGGATGGCATCTGTACATCCATCAAGATGAACAAGTTGCCCATATGACTCTGTATAGTTGGGGGCAAATTCTGTAATTTTTGTCTTTTGTTGGCAAGATATGTATCGTATATTGCATGTGGTGTGCTAGTGGATTCTGTGGTGTTAGTGTTGGTATATTAGCATTCATGGCTGATGTTGGTGAAATTAAAGGAATGTTGGATTGTAATTTCGCTCATTTACAATTTCACCACCAAACGACGTCAAGAAATGGTTCGAATAAGGAGGTTCACCGTAAAGCAGCGTGCGCAATGGCTCTGGTAGTGGAAGGAACTCTGGCAATTTCACCTTGCCGCTCACGAAAATATCGAATTAAAAAGATGCAATTTAATATTTTGAAATCCACAAAAAACAAAACAAATCGATTACCGATCTATTCCAATGGAAATGGGATTAGGTTTTCGCCGACAAACAAAAACAATGAACTCACTTTTTTGTGATCGAAATATCAGATTCGCAATTATATATTTTGTATAAATGTAAACTATTTCACTCGAAAAATCAGTGAAAAATGAAGAACAAACTATATAGCGAGCTGACAAACGGAATGACCGCTTACAGCGTTGAACGAAAAAACGAAATGTGCGCATACAGCGCCACCTGTTTTTTTAATTTTTCGACTTTTCTTTTTTCCTAAACCTTCGTGTAGCAATTACGAACAAACAAACCCGCAGAAGGAAGTATCCAATTTGGTCCAGTCGTTTTCAAGTTTTAAGCATCCACGACCCATTTTTATATATAAGTTTATCTAGATTATACATTAAAGCAAACGCTCAACGCCGTGAAATCAATTTTAATTTACTCACTTGATTCGAGCTGTTTGCAGGCCGTTATCTGTTCTTAATTCTGATTATTCCCACTGATTTTAGCATTGAAATATTGGATGTTGACGATTGTTATGCTGAATTTATTGAAGCAATTTCAAATTGTGCAAAATCGCATGTTGATTAGATGGAAGACAATGATATGTCAAGTCATAGATGCCACTCTCTGATTATTTCAGCTCTTGCAGAGCCAATACGTCGAATGAGTAATTTTGAGCTTGACTGGGTAGCTTTTGGCCCAAGGCCAGCTTAGCTTCAACGCTCCCATTTTTATAGTGTGGTCTGTGTGCATTTTCCGAAGTTGTTGTTGTGATGAATCTAGACATTTGTGTGCGGGGTTTATAAATTAAAGAGTTTAATATGAGTAAGTAGTTGGTCGGTCGCTCAACCTGCTTTTACGTATGTAGTGACGTACTTTTACTGAGATCACATCTTTCGGATTTCACAATCAACCCTTTGAATACATGTATAACCATCGTACAATACGTCCCAATGCTAACTACTAAAACCACATGAGTTTTGGCAAAATTCTTTTTCATTCAGCAACATAATCTCCTTCAACTGTGATTGAATGATTCTAGCGTTTTTCTAACTTTTCTATACTTTGTGTGTAGGTAAATTTATCTTTAGCTTCAAAACAACCGCTTAGCTGCAGCGATAATTTCAGCAATAGACCCAAATCTTTTTCCATGCAGCATTTTTTTAAAACCGTATAATATTTGCTATTGATGCTTTTTCCAATTTCAAGGTAGTCAATAAATATTATCCCGTGCGCATCCGTTTCAAAGTTACTACGTTCTAAAAATCATAAATATATTTCATTAAACGCGCCATCTCTGGGTTAGTATCGAGACTTATAGAACAATCGTGTATGTAGCGAGCCGCTTGGTCTGAGATCGACACCCACTTCAGCATCTTCTAACATTGAGAAAATACGCCTGAGATTTGTAGCCGCCCCTAACTTTGAGAATAGAGGCTTATTGAGTTTGGCAATGGTTATTTAATGGCACTATTTACTCTTCATGTGGCTCGATATCGAGGTTTTATTGATCTTCGGTGGTAAGTTGGTTCTTGAAATAGCCAGTCGGGTGCTTGCCACCACTACAGTATCTCGTAATACTCGAGAAGCGGTATTTGATGGGTTGAGTTTTGAAGGGACATAGATCCATTGCTGATCGTTTTTTGAGTCTAATATTAACGTAATTCGGTTGAGTTCAATTATATCTCATTTTCTCAGTGTGTTTGTCAGCTCGGTTGTCCATCCACGACGTAATCTTTGGGGATATAACTAGATACTTTATTGGTGAAACCTTGCTTTTCAATGCTATGATATTCGTTAGATTTTCTCCCTGACGATTTATAGTATACACGTATTATACTGCGACAGAGGCATTGTTTGTTTGAATTAAATAACTTGAGTGATAGTTTGGCTAACCGCCTCTGCAGTAGTAACTTTTTTTTCTGTCATACTTTTTCATGTCCTTCAGCTTATATAATTTCGAAACATTTTTATCGCAATTCATTAACAAACAAAAAAAAAATTTAAAGTGACTCTGAATTTTGCACAAAAAGCATTTCATTATCATCATTAAAATTGTAAACTTGAAACCAATTAATCAAACACCTACTACACCTTGCCGACTGAGTGGGTGTCTCTGAACAATGCTTAAATGTATAAATTTTATAATTCTACAAGGAAATTACTATCTATTTCGGTTTTATGTGGTTTATTCACATCACAGTATTGATCAAGTACCAAAAAACGTCATATGTTTTATGTATATACCAGCATGGAAGTATATAAACCCATAAAACCCTGTCTAGCTTAAAATGTTATAAAAATATTTTGTTGTTGGTTTGCAGAAGATTTTATCACCTTTGGTGAGATACCTTGGCAAAACAAATATCATGTACAAATCGTTAAAATAAAATCAATAATTTTATGATATAATAGTCGTGTATATATGTGTATATATGTAGTATGCTGTATATATGTGTATGTATCTTAATTTGTATCCTCCAAACGTTGGCCATCTACTTCTAATATATACTTAAATATATTGATTATTTTCTTTGATATACTAATATACAAAATTAGCTTTCTTCGTAAAATGTTCCGAGTCTATATGTCAGATGCGCACGACATCAATGTCAATCATTTATTATTAAACATAGATATGAGATAATTTATGTACCTTAAATAGATACATAAAGTAATTTTTTAACGTTATGTCTAAATTTAGATAAACAAATATATAGTAGATCAATAACCTTATATAAAATCTTATATACTTAAGAAACAATTACATTTTAAATAAGAAAATGATGTCATATGCTAATTTGTTAAATGGATTACACTTCGAGTTTCTTAAATTTATATCAGTTTTAATTATATAGGACTTTGGATTATATACCGTTTAAAATAACTAGTTGTGACAAGATTAAGAATATATGAAAACAAAACAAAACAGAAAGTTTAATTACGTCATAAGATTGAAGATTTCTAATAAAAGTTTCGGAGGTGATGTTCAAATAACGTTTACAACAAATAATAAGCCTATACTAATTATAGATTCCATTGTATTTCCGGCTATCCGAGACATTAGGGATAATTAAATTGGGCAACATGATTTCTGAACAGTTTAATGACCTTGGAACTTTTAGATATGCACTTTCCACTTAAGTTCAGCATCAAATGTCATGCCACTAAATTTGGCCTTCTTTGCATTTAGAACTTGGTAGAAGTTGATTTCCACTGGTGTTCAGTTGACCTTTTTGTTGTTGAAATTGTTAGTGGCCCTTTGCAATTTACTAGTTGGTTATTCTCCATTTATTTGTGACCAATTACTAATATTGCAATGACATCATCAATCGTTGCTTTGTGCTTTGTTTCATCTGTATTTGGCAAACCTATTGTATAAAGGATACTATCTTGTGGTATTCCTGCTGAAATTTTCAGGAACTCCCGAAATGGGGGGTACCACCGTACACCCGTGTTACATATAAAAAAACCGAGAGAGTGGAAGAAATGTTAGTTATGACAGAATCGACCCGGTTACTAACACCTAAGCTATCGATATTTAGTATTTTTTTGTGGTGTAGGGAAAGGAAAGGTAAGTCAGTAATTACAAAATTGGTCCGATTTCGTGGTGGCCAATGTTTAACCACTATTAGCACAAGGCACTCACAAGTTTACCGAAACTGCCCTGGAGTCTGTCGTCTCTTATCACCAACTCTATTGTGCCACCATTCAACTGTAATCTATAACGGTTCTCAAAGAACAAAATCTACTAATGAACTAATTTCACCAAGCCGTAGGCTGTAACAGATGGCATCAGTTTTCGCCTGTAAATTAAAAATTTATTATTTCACCTCCGCATGCTGCTAAAATTTATTAAAACACAAAACTTTTAAATTAACCGTTATCAATTGAACTAACCGTTTTATGGCTAATACGTCATGTAATCGCCGAAAATCTAATTTATATACACTTTATTTGACACAAAACTTTAAAATTAATACAAATTAGATTTTAAAAGAGCTAATAAGCTTGTAAGTTTGTCAACAGTAGTTAATACTACAGTAGTTTTGATGGGCTATACGTTACACCGAAAATTGTCAAAATTGCACTAAACATCGAAATAGGTAGTAATATTATGTGCACAACTGCCCAATGAAAATTTAACACAAACACTTACAATACTTCGAAATTTTTAGCAACACTTTAGAGTTTGTTAAAATTTAGAGACTCGGTGGTAGTTACTGTAGAAAATTCTCTGCACGAAAGAGAGCTATGTTTTTTATTTCTTATTTGTGTTCAAAAAGCATAAATTTTTACAGACCAATGAAGTACTGACTGAAGACCGATTGGCAAGTGGTTTTGCAAAGAAGTACAATAAAGCAAAATGTTGCCGTCAACGGAGCGCGTTCAATATGTGGACTATACAAAATTCATCAAGAGACTCTAGCAGAAGGATCAAGGTATCTTGCTTAGAGTTACAGAGTAATTGCTAATCTGCAGTTACATTCTAAATTCGAGATGGCTTATTTCTCACTAACAAAAGCAACTGAGCGTCATTCAAACATTTAAACATTCATAAAGTAAAAGGATAGGGAATACTCGATCACGTTCTCCACTTCCGAAAAGCTCATCTGCTGTAGTGGGCCATGCAACAAAGTAGTTCATGCAGGTTGCGTAGGAATAAATAATAGTGCGTTTCCTATGTTTGCCACTAAAAATATTAAATGGTTTTGCGATGAATGCTGAGTTATATTAGATAAACTGTCGCATCAAATGTCATTGATGTTAAATATGCTGCAGTCCCTATCCAATGATGTCAAAAGCTTTATTATCTCTGGCCAACGAGCTGAAAAAAGAATAACGCGCCAAACCAAAAAGAAACTAGCCACGGATGATGAGGTGATTTCAACACCACATCGAAGCCAATAGAAGCAATATTATTATTGGATCGTGTGTTGAAGATTCCATCAAGGTTTCAGAATTCTACGACTACCGATGCTGTAAAAAAAAAATATTTACATGATAAACTTCAGTTACCTGAAGAAGAAATTGACTGTCGCTTACTTGTTGCTGCGAATCAAGATGTCAGCACATTCAACTTCATCTCGATTAAAATTGGAATAAATCATGCGTCCTTTGATGACATTCTTGGAAGCTGTTGCATCTAGATGTGTGGCCTGTGAGGGTATTGATCCGTGAATTTGTGGAGAGATCAAAAAATGAAAGTCAATATTTAATGAAGAATGATGAACATCACAAGTCTATTTTAATAACTTTAAATTTGGATAGGACTGAGTTTGTTAATACTGTTAAACAGTCTTTTTATGACTATTCCAAGGGTAACTTTGAAGATTTTAATTCGTTTTTTAATTCAATTAATTGGATTGAGTTGTTTGACTTTTGCGATCTAGATAGTGCCGTAAAACGATTCTATGAGATTGTTTTTTTTGGTATTGACAAGTTTATACCGGTTAGATTTAGCCGCTGGTTTAATAAACATTGGTGGTTTGATAAGGAGTTGCGTTCAGCCAAGAATAAAATGGATCGGTTACGGAAAAAGTTTAAGAATCATGTTAACTCGCTAGGTTATCTATAATTTCTAAAACTGCAACGTGAATTTAGAAAAATGCATCGTAGTAAATTTCATCGGGTATTAACTGGGGTTGAGGGTAATATCAAGACTAATCCAAAATGTTTCTGGTCCTTCATTAATTCCAAAAGAGGAACTGTTGGATATCCACGGACATTAAAATTTGGTGCCAAGGAGTCTGAATGTGCTGCGGATATCGAAATTTTTATTATCAGCTAATCTCTTCATTGACGAGCAGACCAATTGCTCAACTGTTGGAAATTTGGGTTCGATTACTTTAGATGCTGAATTTATTTTTAAATATATCTCCAAGTTAAAAGCAAATCCCTGATTTACTTTTAACCCTGATTTAGTGCCTGCGGTTTTATTACGTGAATGTGCTCATTCATTAACTTTACCTCTGGCATTGATATACAATAGATCACTGTCTTTTGGGTATTTACAACCAGACAGTTGAAAAACTTCGTGTGTCATTCCGATTTTTAAAACTGGTAATCGAACTTTAATTGAGAATTATAGGCCTATTTCAATATTATCCGCTATTCCAAAGGTTTTTGAATGTATGGTTCGTGATTTATTGTTTATTGAGTTTGGTAAGGTTACTATCCCACAACAGCATGGTTTTTTTTCAGGTAGATCAACTGCAACTAATCTCGTTGAACTTATGCATTTTGTGATAAATTCAATTGAAGATGGTTCACTGACTTTAAAAAAGCGTTTGATAGAATCTCACATGAGATTGTTGTATCTAAATTGCGGAAGGTTGGTGTTCACTCAAACTTGCTACTTGTGGTTTAAATCTTACCTTTGTGATCGTAGACAATGTGTTAAGTTCAATGAATGTCTCTCGGGTGAATATAAAATAACATCTGGGGTTTCTCAGAGCAGTCACTTAGGTCCGTTGCTATTTTTATTGTTTATCAATGAAGTAGATATCTGCATACTTTCATCTAAATTTTTGTTGTATGCGGATGATATGAAGATATTTATTAAAATTGATAACATAACTGACTGCGCACGTCACCAGGACGATTTAGATAAGTTTTTTGTATGGTGTGAACTTAATAAATTGGAGCTAAATGTTGGAAAATGTCGAGTTATGAGCTTCCACAGAAAGAAAATTCCAATTAGGTTCAATATAATTCAACAAAATTATTATTGATCGAGTTTAAGAACCTGAGGATCGTTCTCGATGATAGCCTAACGTTTATCCAACACACTGAAAATATAATAAATAAAACTAATGCAGAAAAAAAAAATTCTCTGGCGTGCGCACAGTCCGAGCTCGAAGACCACTTCTATTATTCAATAGCAAGCCTTTTACATGAACTCTTTTCACCAATTTCACTACAACGGTTCTGCTTGGCGCTGCTACACAACAATTAGAGGAGATGTCAAAATTGCAAGCGTAAAAATACCGAATATATGGCTCACTCTTTACCCTTAAAATTAATTTTATAGTTTCGTCACAGATAAATATACCAGATGAACATCTTGTATGGCTCAAATTTACACTACTAAATTCATACTACGCAAATTAATGCAACCGAAATCTAACCAAACGAAAAATATATGCACATATAAAAACGAATATTTTCATCCTTTTCTTTTTTTTCGCACGGCCATTTGCTGTCATAAAAAATAAAACAAAAATACTATACGAAAAACATGAAAATTATTGTTTTATTTTTTATAAAATAAAATAACTGTGTGCAAAAAACAAAAACGAAAAGGACAAAAAGGATACAAAAATATTCGTTTTTATATGTTTGGTTAGATTTCGGTTGCATTAATTTGCGTAGTATATGAATTTAGTTATGTAAATTTGAGCCATACAAGATGTTCATCTGGTATATTTATCTGTGGTTGCGTTGAAACAATTGTTCGGTGGCCTGACCATCGACTTACGTTTGGTGCACACATAATTCGTTAAAAGATCTTAAAAAAATGCGGCAACGTCGTTTATGGTCTCTATACCAAATATAGCTAATTTTAAGTTTTAGTCACTTTCTTCAAAATTAATTGTTTCTTTTAAACTACAAACCAAATAAAATAAAAAAAAAACTATAATCATAAATATAGTAATTAGATTAACGGTTAATATTAATAAAAAAAATCTTGGCACGTATCTAATAACTATCATAATAGTGACGAGGTTTATACAAAGTCTATAATATCGCGTTTTAATTACTTTTTTTTTTAAGTTTAATTAGGTTTATAATTTTTAGTTTTTGATACTCATTGTTTTAATTAATCTTTCTTTCGTTTATATAAGGAATGAACGGTTTTTAAAGGCCATTGCTGGGTATTAGTTTTAACATAGTATAGAATTTTTTAGTGACATTTAGCGAAAAAATACTTTACTATATTATTTATCCAGCGTCATGAGACGTCATGGTAGCCTAGATAATGACAGATAATAATGGCCTTTCTAGGCCAACACGCTTGTTTTCGTAGTATTGAACCATGAGTCCGTCATAATTTTCTCATCCGAAAAAGCTCAACCACAGCGGAAGTATTTTAATCAGTTTTTTATTTGCGCCGAACATAATCTTGCACTTTTTGTTTTTTTGTTGACTTTCAATTTTTTCTAGTATTTGGCGATACAATTTGGACTTATAGCAGCCAAGAAATAATTGAGCGAATTTAATGAAAAATTTAATACAGTTTATTTACTCAGACTGCTATTACACATTTTGGATTTTTTGATTTTGAGACGAAAAAGACGAAGACCTATGCTGAGCAATTATTTTAGGATGTTTAACAGTAAAACTTACAATTTTCTGCCCTTAATCCTAAAAATCTAAGTGTCTTTTTGTCGTTTGTACGCCGAAAACACGAGATCTGGAATTTGACCGCACACTTTTTGGTAACGCAGAGGTTGCTGCCGACGGTGATGCCTTATCGTGGTACAGAATGAATTGACTCCTTTTGGTTACCTATAGATCAATCAATAAGCGCGGGATCGAATCCATATTCTTGATCCGACGTAAGAGCCAGCAATACCGTGTAAATAGCAATATTATAAATACCCTCCGACTATAGGGGAACTTCCTTTTGTTTATATATAAATTATAAAAACTATTAACAATTATAGTTTCGCAACTATAATATTATATTTTATATATAGATCAATCAATTATCAACCTTACGAATATTTACAATTCAATTATCGCTTATATGAGAAATGTGATACACTTTGGCTCCATATTAATATTTTATAAGCTCATTAAATTTGATTAAAAAAAAGAACATAAGTGAATCTCGCACTAGCCAAATACTAACATACAACCGCAGAAACAAAAAAAAACGGTTGAAGTCATGTTCAATGGCTTGAAACAAATAAAATTATAGGTAGCATACAGAAATTACGTAACGACAAAGCACACATGCGTTCGTATGTAGTTAGTAAATATGAAAATAATTACGTTAGTAAATTTTCATTTATATCATATGGAAGCTAATATTATTATCGGTATATAAACGCGACTGTAGAGATTGACAGGAAATCAATTTTTAAAATAATAAAATAAATTGAATAAAATTATCGTCATTATATTGATTGATATAAAATATAAACAAAAAAATGTTATTGATTTGACAGTTTATTTATTCACAATGCATGATCGCACTTTAAAACAACAAAATTCCAATTCTTTATACAATAAGTCTTGGTTCAGTAATCATAAAGATGTTGTTATCTTGTTATATGGATCTGCGTGATTTTATTTTACGCGGTTAATAAATTGTGTAATCAACCGGATAATCTTACGATTTTGGGTGGCCCAGTTGAGGTTTTGATATACTATTATATCTTATTATAAATTGACTGATCGTTAAATCGGTTTATTGTCGATCAAATAGGATGATCGTTTGATAAGTATCTGACATTGGTCAAATATACGGACACTAATATTAAATCAACTCTATATCACTTTTTCTTTTTTCTAACTCTTTGTCACTCTTTTTTCGGTCCCTGTAGTGAACGACACTCCCATACCCCGTAAAAGACATCTAAACGTAAATGCTATATCCTTAGAATTCGCCCACATCATCCTTTGCAGTTGCTTACAAAACATAAGCGGTTGATGGCTCTATATCAGCCATGAAAGTGTATCGCTTGGAACTCAATACTCTCCTATAGACTCGATGGCCAAAAAATGGAAACAATCAGTCCCAAAACTATATATTGCTTTACAGTGGAGATGTCTCGGAAATCTTGATATTGATTTTCTTCTTTGGCTCAATGTGAAAATGCGGTTTTTTAACCTCTCAATCATTTGTGTTCATGCGCCTATACTGATAAGCCAACCCACAACTAAAGACTCATTTTACAACAATTTAGATGATCTAATGGGATCCATACTGGAGCATGACGTCAGAACATTGATTGGCTAAAGCTGGCAAAAATCAGAATGATGTACTTTGCGATCGCGCTCGACCTTATTGTGGCTGCTACATTCTTTCCTCATAAAAATATCCACTTGAAAACATGGACACACCCTCGTAAGACGTCCCAAAGTCAAATTGACCATGTGTTAATTTCTAATGGAAGGTCGCAGGTCTTCCAAGATGTAAGATCTAATCGGACGTCTGCTAAATTTGTGATGGTCATCAGTGATCATAAATTGGTCACTGCAAATCTTAGATTGCGTTTTCGTATAAATCAGCTATCGCAGGAAAACTAACCTTACAACTTCTTTAAAGGTGTTATCGAACTGCACCATACCTTCCGAACTGGGTCTATCGCCATTCGGGGCTAATGCTGCATTTCATTGTATATCGAATGCTGCATTTGAAAGTTGTCCAATACAAACTGCATAGAGGACCCATCATACGAGAAATTCATACTGGCCATGAAAAAGACTAAAATGATTATACCCCTGGAGTTGATTGCATTTATTCCGAGCGTTATAAAAATGAGATCGCTCAAAATGCGAAAACTATCACTCTTCTTTGCACAGCATACAAATTACTGTCTTACATAATATTGGAAAGAATCACTCCACTGGCGGAAATTGAAGGTGGCAAACACTTAAAAATTAACAAGATGTTTCTGGATAGTCATGGACGAAAACATAATATAGCTGCCCAAGCATATTTATAGAGCTTCCCAAAAGGATGCCCGATTTTTAAATTTAAATAAATCAAGTTTTGTGTGAAATATGCACTAAATTTTTATTTGACCGAATATTTTTGGCATTAGGTATGAAATATAAGGTCGCTCACATGCACCCGTTGCTTTGATTAAAAGCTCGTGTTCCGGTGGTCTAATTTTCAAGATTTTATCCCGTAAATCTAACAGAGAATAAAAATCACGTAATGGAAAAACATTTCTTGACCGGAGAACTTGCACACGTTGTTCAACGCTCTAACCTTTCATGGTGATTTGCCATAAGCTATACTGAATAAGTCTGAACCAATTGGACAGATGTTAACTACATGGCTGCTATAATCTAAACAAGTTATCCCTATTAAAAGACCCTTTAGAAGAACTAAAATGTTTAGCCCTGTTAAAATCGAGCAACTTTAACATTTAAAAAAGTTGAAATAAGTTTGCGGTATGAGTTAGAAAGAGTCAGATAATTTCCTTGTTTCATCTTTCATTTTAAAGTATAAAGTATAGTTCACACCTACTTCAATTGTTTCATTCATTCAACTATATTTTGAAACCTACATTGCTCCCAAATTTTAAAGTTGCTGAGTTATTTATCGTCGGGGTGCCCGGAGAAAATCGTGTGCAAAAACCGGATCCCTTGAACACTATACAGCTTTAAACCCTATACATCGGCAGGCCCAGACCGTATCATTCTAGTGGAATTGCAAAAACACTCGTCGAGCATTCTCCCATGACTGTAGGTGATCTTCAGGGGGTGTTTAAAGCTGAATTATATTCCTAGGAAATGGACGGAGGTTAAGGTGATTTTTATCCCGAAAACGGGAAAGAATTCACAGGCCTATCCAAAGGACCTAAGACCTATAACTCTCATCCTTTCTGCTAAAAACATTGGAAAGACTGATTGACGTGTACATAAGTGCAA